>OX940952.1:48494807-48524651 GCA_954870475.1 Euphrasia confusa | reverse complement strand
CACCATTACTACTATAGACATTGAATCATATTGGTTGCATGGAGTTTTATCAAGAACTTTTACGATTTTTAACTCATTACTCTATGCGGACGAAATCGTCCGCCTTTTCGAAATCAATATTTGTGGTTCCGAATAGCCATTTTGACACCATTACTACTATAAACATTGAATCATATTGGTTGCATGTAGTTTTATCCAGAACTTTTATGATTTTTAACTCATTACTCTAAGCGGACGAAATCGTCCGCCTTTTCGAAATCAATATTTGTGGTTCCGAATAGCCATTTTGACACCATTACCAGTATAAAAATTAAATCATATTGGGCGCATGAAGTTTTATCAAGAACTTTTACGATTTTTAACTCATTACTCTAAGCGGACGAAATCGTCCGCCTTTTCAAAATCAATATTTTTGGTTCCGAATAGCCATTTTGACACCATTACTACTACTATAAACATTGAATCATATTGGTTGCATGTAGTTTTATCATGAACTCTTACGATTTTTAACTTATTACTCTAAGCGGACGAAATCGTCCGCCTTTTCGAAATCAATATTTGTGGTTCCGAATAGCCATTTTGACACCATTACTACTATAAACATTAAATCATATTGGTTGCATGAAGTTTTATCTAGAACTTTTACGATTTTTAACTCATTACTCTAAGCGGACGAAATCGTCCGCCTTTTCGAAATCAATATTTGTGGTTCCCAATACCAATTTTGACACCATTACTACTATAGACATTGAATCATATTGGTTGCATGGAGTTTTATCAAGAACTTTTACGATTTTTAACTCATTACTCTATGCGGACGAAATCGTCCGCCTTTTCGAAATCAATATTTGTGGTTCCGAATAGCCATTTTGACACCATTACTACTATAAACATTGAATCATATTGGTTGCATGTAGTTTTATCCAGAACTTTTATGATTTTTAACTCATTACTCTAAGCGGACGAAATCGTCCGCCTTTTCGAAATCAATATTTGTGGTTCCGAATAGCCATTTTGACACCATTACTACTATAAACATTGAATCATATTAGTTGCATGGAATTTTATCAAGAACTTTTACGATTTTTAACTCATTACTATAAGCGGACGAAATCGTCCGCCTTTTCGAAATCAATATTTGTGGTTCCGAATAGCCATTTTGACACCATTACTACTATAAAAATTAAATCATATTGGGCGCATGAAGTTTTATCAAGAACTTTTACGATTTTTAACTCATTACTCTAAGCGGACGAAATCGTCCGCCTTTTCGAAATCAATATTTTTGGTTCCGAATAGCCATTTTGACACCATTACTACTATAAACATTGAATCATATTGGTTGCATGGAGTTTTATCAAGAACTCTTACGATTTTTAACTTATTACTCTAAGCGGACGAAATCGTCCGCCTTTTCGAAATCAATATTTGTGGTTCCGAATAGCCATTTTGACACCATTACTACTATAATCATTGAATCATATTGGTTGCATGGAGTTTTATCCAGAACTTTTACGATTGTTAACTCATTACTCTAAGCGGACGAAATCGTCCGCCTTTTCGAAATCAATATTTGACGTTCCGAATAGCCATTTTGACACCATTACTACTATAAACATTAAATCATATTGGTTGCATGTAGTTTTATCTAGAACTTTTACGATTTTTAACTCATTACTCTAAGCGGACGAAATCGTCCGCCTTTTCGAAATCAATATTTGTGGTTCCCAATAGCAATTTTGACACCATTACTACTATAGACATTGAATCATATTGGTTGCATGGAGTTTTATCAAGAACTTTTACGATTTTTAACTCATTACTCTATGCGGACGAAATCGTCCGCCTTTTCGAAATCAATATTTGTGGTTCCGAATAGCCATTTTGACACCATTACTACTATAAACATTGAATCATATTGGTTCCATGTAGTTTTATCCAGAAGTTTTATGATTTTTAACTCATTACTCTAAACGGACGAAATAGTCCGCCTTTTCGAAATCAATATTTGTGGTTCCGAATAGCCATTTTGACACCATTACCACTATAAAAATTAAATCATATTGGGCGCATGAAGTTTTATCAAGAACTTTTACGATTTTTAACTCATTACTCTAAGCGGACGAAATCGTCCGCCTTTTCGAAATCAATATTTGTGGTTCCGAATAGCCATTTTGACACCATTACTACTATAAACATTAAATCATATTGGTTGCATGTAGTTTTATCTAGAACTTTTACGATTTTTAACTCATTACTCTAAGCGGACGAAATCGTCCGCCTTTTCGAAATCAATATTTGTGGTTCCCAATACCAATTTTGACACCATTACTACTATAGACATTGAATCATATTGGTTGCATGGAGTTTTATCAAGAACTTTTACGATTTTTAACTCATTACTCTATGCGGACGAAATCGTCCGCCTTTTCGAAATCAATATTTGTGGTTCCGAATAGCCATTTTGACACCATTACTACTATAAACATTGAATCATATTGGTTGCATGTAGTTTTATCCAGAACTTTTATGATTTTTAACTCATTACTCTAAGCGGACGAAATCGTCCGCCTTTTCGAAATCAATATTTGTGGTTTCGAATAGCCATTTTGACACCATTACTACTATAAACATTGAATCATATTAGTTGCATGGAATTTTATCAAGAACTTTTACGATTTTTAACTCATTACTATAAGCGGACGAAATCGTCCGCCTTTTCGAAATCAATATTTGTGGTTCCGAATAGCCATTTTGACACCATTACTACTATAAACATTGAATCATATTGGTTGCATGTAGTTTTATCCAGAACTTTTATGATTTTTAACTCATTACTCTAAGCGGACGAAATCGTCCGCCTTTTCGAAATCAATATTTGTGGTTCCGAATAGCCATTTTGACACCATTACTACTATAAACATTGAATCATATTAGTTGCATGGAATTTTATCAAGAACTTTTACGATTTTTAACTCATTACTATAAGCAGACGAAATCGTCCGCCTTTTCGAAATCAATATTTTTGGTTCCGAATAGCCATTTTGACACCATTACTACTATAAAAATTAAATCTTATTGGGCGCATGAAGTTTTATCAAGAACTTTTACGATTTTTAACTCATTACTCTAAGCGGACGAAATCGTCCGCCTTTTCGAAATCAATATTTGTGGTTCCGAATAGCCATTTTGACACCATTACTACTATAAACATTAAATCATATTGGTTGCATGTAGTTTTATCTAGAACTTTTACGATTTTTAACTCATTACTCTAAGCGGACGAAATCGTCCGCCTTTTCGAAATCAATATTTGTGGTTCCCAATACCAATTTTGACACCATTACTACTATAGACATTGAATCATATTGGTTGCATGGAGTTTTATCAAGAACTTTTACGATTTTTAACTCATTACTCTATGCGGACGAAATCGTCCGCCTTTTCGAAATCAATATTTGTGGTTCCGAATAGCCATTTTGACACCATTACTACTATAAACATTGAATCATATTGGTTGCATGTAGTTTTATCCAGAACTTTTATGATTTTTAACTCATTACTCTAAGCGGACGAAATCGTCCGCCTTTTCGAAATCAATATTTGTGGTTTCGAATAGCCATTTTGACACCATTACTACTATAAACATTGAATCATATTAGTTGCATGGAATTTTATCAAGAACTTTTACGATTTTTAACTCATTACTATAAGCGGACGAAATCGTCCGCCTTTTCGAAATCAATATTTGTGGTTCCGAATAGCCATTTTGACACCATTACTACTATAAACATTGAATCATATTGGTTGCATGTAGTTTTATCCAGAACTTTTATGATTTTTAACTCATTACTCTAAGCGGACGAAATCGTCCGCCTTTTCGAAATCAATATTTGTGGTTCCGAATAGCCATTTTGACACCATTACTACTATAAACATTGAATCATATTAGTTGCATGGAATTTTATCAAGAACTTTTACGATTTTTAACTCATTACTATAAGCAGACGAAATCGTCCGCCTTTTCGAAATCAATATTTTTGGTTCCGAATAGCCATTTTGACACCATTACTACTATAAAAATTAAATCTTATTGGGCGCATGAAGTTTTATCAAGAACTTTTACGATTTTTAACTCATTACTCTAAGCGGACGAAATCGTCCGCCTTTTCGAAATCAATATTTTTGGTTCCGAATAGCCATTTTGACACCATTACTACTATAAATATTGAATCATATTGGTTGCATGGAGTTTTATCAAGAACTCTTACGATTTCTAACTTATTACTCTAAGCGGACGAAATCGTCCGCCTTTTCGAAATCAATATTTGTGGTTCCGAATAGCCATTTTGACACCATTACTACTATAATCATTGAATCATATTGGTTGCATGGAGTTTTATCCAGAACTTTTACGATTGTTAACTCATTACTCTAAGCGGACGAAATCGTCCGCCTTTTCGAAATCAATATTTGACGTTCCGAATTGCCATTTTGACACCATTACTAGTATAAACATTAAATCATATTGGTTGCATGTAGTTTTATCTAGAACTTTTACGATTTTTAACTCATTACTCTAAGCGGACGAAATCGTCCGCCTTTTCGAAATCAATATTTGTGGTTCCGAATAGCCATTTTGACACCATTACTACTATAAACATTGAATCATATTGGTTGCATGGAGTTTTATCAAGAACTCTTACGATTTTTAACTTATTACTCTAAGCGGACGAAATCGTCCGCCTTTTCGAAATCAATATTTGTGGTTCCGAATAGCCATTTTGACACCATTACTACTATAAACATTGAATCATATTGGTTGCATGGAGTTTTATCAAGAATTCTTACGATTTTTAACTTATTACTCAAAGCGGACGAAATCGTCCGCCTTTTCGAAATCAATATTTGTGGTTCCGAATAGCCATTTTGACACCATTACTACTATAAAAATTGAATCATATTGGGCGCATGAAGTTTATCAAGAACTTTTACGATTTTTAACTCATTACTCTAAGCGGACGAAATCGTCCGCCTTTTCGAAATCAATATTTTTGGTTCCCAATAGCAATTTTGACACCATTACTACTATAAACATTGAATCATATTGGTTGAATGGAGTTTTATCTAGAACTTTTACGATTTTTAACTCATTACTCTAAGCGGACGAAATCGTCCGCCTTTTCGAAATCAATATTTTTGGTTCCGAATAGCCATTTTGACACCATGACTACTATAAACATTAAATCATATTGGTTGCATGTAGTTTTTATCTAGAACTTTTACGATTTTTAACTCATTACTCTAAGCGGACGAAATCGTCCGCCTTTTCGAAATCAATATTTGTGGTTCCCAATAGCAATTTTGACACCATTACTACTATAGACATTGAATCATATTGGTTGCATGGAGTTTTATCAAGAACTTTTACGATTTTTAACTCATTACTCTATGCGGACGAAATCGTCCGCCTTTTCGAAATCAATATTTGTGGTTCCGAATAGCCATTTTGACACCATTACTACTATAAACATTGAATCATATTGGTTGCATGTAGTTTTATCCAGAACTTTTATGATTTTTAACTCATTACTCTAAGCGGACGAAATCGTCCGCCTTTTCGAAATCAATATTTGTGGTTCCGAATAGCCATTTTGACACCATTACCAGTATAAAAATTAAATCATATTGGGCGCATGAAGTTTTATCAAGAACTTTTACGATTTTTAACTCATTACTCTAAGCGGACGAAATCGTCCGCCTTTTCAAAATCAATATTTTTGGTTCCGAATAGCCATTTTGACACCATTACTGATGCAGCCCCAGAGTCGTCGATGGTACAAGACCCGGTGCATGTTCCAGTTGGACCAGTGACGCGCTCGAGAGCCAAGAAGTTCAAGGCAAGCTTGATGGTGATGATCTTAGAAGTTTGGGCGCAAGAGCTGTTGAAGAAACCCATTGGAGAGGAGGAAAAGCCGAACCTTGTTAACGTGATTATGTACGAGGAGGCCGATCCATCAGAGGACATGGAGTTTCAAGCTGGAACATTGAAGACGAAGCTGGAACGGAGGTCAGACGTGAGCCGAGGACGCGCCGCGGAGTTCGGCCCCAAAATTGGCAAGGTGTCGACCGACACCATATACCCGTCGGCCGACAGCTTTGGAAAAGACCCGGACTTGCAGAGATTCGGGACCGCGTGCGAAGGAAAATCCGTCTGACGAAGGCTTGATGTCGGGCGACAGGATATCCCTGTCGGGCGACAGGGTGGCGTCGGGCGACAGCTCTTGCATGTCGGCCGACAGATGTCGAGAATTTTTATGGAAATCGCGATTTCGCGATTTCGAGACTTGGCAGCATATTTTCCTTTTGTTTTTGTGACTTTTAGGTCAGCCTATATAAAGGCTTGAACCCTATTGTTTTAGATACAACTTTGAACAATTATAATATTTTTATGTGAGTTATTTCTCTCTCGAATTCGTTCTCTTTTTCGATTATCCAAAGAGATCAACCGGCGAATCTACGAAGCATCCATACTTCGTCGTGTGTCTTCATCGTTCTTTGAATTGCTGAGTCAATCGCGTGTTGGGGTTTAGGTTTTCATCTAAATCATTCCACGAATTAACCCAGAGGTTTGAGATCTCCACCCAAGGTATCCAATTTCCGTGTTCTTCGTATCTATTCCTTCTTCTATCAATCGAGGTACGTATCATCTGGTATCAGAGCCCAGGTTAGGGCTTCTAATTTCTGATCACGTTACCTCGTTCATCTTTTCTTTTCGTTCTTCTTTCTTCAATCTTCGCTGAATCGGATTTCTTTCATCCGTAAGCACAAAAAAAAAAAAAAAAAAAAAAATCATATAAAAATTATTTCTACTCCGTTTTTCTCGAAAAATTTTTTTGGGATTTTCGTATTCTTGTCGCTGTTCGTATTTCCAGCCATAAAAAAAAAAAAAAAAAAAAAAAAAAAGAGTATTTTGGCGGGAAAAATTTTCTTCGACCATATTTTTGTGTTTGATTCCTGAGTTTTTCGGCATCGTTTTGAGCTAATTTGGTGCTATCGTATTTTTTCGTTCCGGAATTTTTCCGATTTTTGTTCCTTTCTTCATACGTAGTATTGTGTGTCTTTTGTGGATCTTGTCGAGTCTGTTCTCGTCTGGTAGATCGAGGAGTTCGATATTTTAGGAGAGCATACGAGTGGTAAAAGGCAGAGTGTGTGAGGACATTAGAGTGAAAAGAGCCATACCTGAGTGAAACACGAGTGCTGAGTGAATTCCATCTTGAGTGATACACGAGCGTTTGTGAGGTGGTGAGGTTTCTTTACTTTATTGCTTTTATTACTAACTTTTCTGTGCAGGATGTCTGAAGAATCGAAGAGTAAGGAGACGATGGAGGGGTCTACTGAAAACCTTCATGTTAAGTTCCTCATGGAAGCATTGCGTACTGAACTAGGGAAGATCATCTCAACTGAGATGGATGTGGTGCATGATCGATTACTTGCCCTAGAGGAAAACTCTCGTCAAGAGAATACAGATCATCGGAGAGTCGCACGGCGCAACGTAGGTCGAATTGAACAGCATCGTCAGAATGGCCGAAACAGGGACGCTAATTCCGACGATGATGAAGCTCCTGAGGTAGATGACAACTTGAGCAACATCAAGATGAATATTCCTTCATTCTTGGGAAAGAACGACCCTGAGTTGTATCTGGAGTGGGAGCGAAAAGTGGATCTGATGTTTGACTGTCATAACTATTCTGAGCTCAAGAAGGTGAAGTTGGCAGCGATAGAGTTCTCTGAATATGCACTGGTTTGGTGGGATCAGTTTGTTACCAGTCGGAGGCGGAACCGAGAACAACCTATTGAAACGTGGGCCGAGATGAAAGCTGTGATGAGGAAGCGATTTGTTCCTACTCATTACTACCGAGAGTTGTACAACAAGTTGCAGAATTTACGACAGGGGTCGAAGAGTGTGGATGAGTACTTCAAGGAAATGGAGGTGTCTATGATTCGAGCCAACATTGAGGAGGATCGAGAGGCTACCATGGCTCGGTTTCTAGCTGGATTGAATTGGGAGATTCGTAATGCGGTGGAGTTGCAACCGTATGTCGAATTGGAGGACATGGTTCACATGGCGATAAAGATTGAGAGTCAGCACAAGAGGAGGGGTAGTTTTAGCAGTGCAAAGCCGAATCAGTCTTCCTGGCGATCACCCCAAGGCCCGAGTGGTTCTACACCTAAAGGGAACCAATGGAAGAGAGAGGTTCCACCTCGAGATGAGAAGAAGACCTTCTTTAAAGGTCGTTCGGAGGGAGCCAGTCCAGCGACTCAGGGCAGTTCATCAAATCCTGATAGCCGCAACCGGGACAAGAAGTGCTTCAAGTGTCAGGGATTTGGGCACATTATGAGTGAGTGTCCTAACCGACGACTCATGATCTTGAGAGACGACGGAGAAGTCGTGACTGATGGTGAGGACGAGGAACCGGCACCTACAACTACAGTGGATTCCGAGGAGGAGGAGGAGATTCTTCCCATTGATGGACAACTGTTTGTAGCTAGGAGAGTATTGAGTGCCCAGACACAGCCCGTTGAGAGGGAGCAGCGAGAGAACCTTTTCCACACGAGATGTCATGTGCAGGATAAGGTGTGTAGTGTCATCATTGATGGAGGGAGCTGCACGAACGTGGTTAGTGCTACCATGGTTCAGCGATTGGGATTGACTGTGGTGAAACATCCGAAGCCTTATCGTCTGCAGTGGTTGAATGAGTGCGGCGTCATCAAGGTGACCAAGCAAGTGAAGGTACCTTTCCGCATTGAGAAGTATGAGGATGAGGTGTTGTGTGACGTCATCCCGATGCAAGCGAGTCACATCTTGTTGGGACGACCGTGGCAGTTCGACAGGAGAGCCATACACGACGGTTTCACCAACAAGTACTCGTTTGAGTATAATAATAAAAAGGTATCACTTGTTCCTCTCACTCCTAAACAAGTTTATGAGGATCAAGTGCAGATGCAAAAGGAGGCAGCAAGGGCGACTCCCAAAGAGCAACCCTTACCCAAGAAGGAGAATGCCTTGATTCAAAGAGCCTATCTTGCTCGGGCTAGTGAAGTGAAGGAGGCGGTGAATGAGAAGAGGCAACTATTCGTGTTGTTGTGGAAGGGGAACCTGGTTATTACTAACGATCTACCCCCTCTACCCCCTTCTATTCAGTTTGTTTTGCAGGAGTTCGATGATGTTTTCCCGGAGGATACACCACCTGGTCTACCACCCATCCGAGGGATCGAGCATCAGATCGATTTTGTGCCCGGAGCTGTGCTACCAAACCGCCCGGCTTACCGCACCAACCTGGAGGAAACGAAGGAGTTGGAGAAGCAGATTGGCGAGTTGTTGAACAAGGGGCACGTACAAGAGAGTCTGAGTCCTTGTGCGGTACCAGTCCTTCTAGTACCCAAAAAGGATGGCACGATGCGGATGTGTTGCGATTGCCGAGCTATTAATAACATCACGGTAAAGTATCGACATCCCATACCTAGACTTGATGATATGCTTGATGAGTTGTGTGGATCCTGCGTGTTTTCAAAAATTGATTTACGTAGTGGATATCATCAAATTAGGATTAAAGAAGGAGATGAATGGAAAACTGCTTTCAAAACAAAACTTGGCTTATATGAGTGGTTGGTTATGCCTTTTGGTTTGACTAATGCTCCTAGTACATTTATGCGTCTTATGAATCATGTTTTGCGTGCTTTTATTGGGAAATTTGTTGTTGTATACTTTGATGATATCTTAGTGTATAGCAAAAATCATGACGAGCATGTGGTTCATTTGAGGATGGTTTTGATTGCACTTAGGCAGGAGAAATTATATGCTAACCGTAAGAAGTGCGTCTTTAGCACGGATAGAGTCGTTTTCCTTGGTTTTGTTGTTAGTGCACAGGGTGTACAGGTTGACGAGGAAAAGATTCGAGCTATCCAAGAGTGGCCAATACCAAAGAACATTGGAGATGTGCGGAGTTTCCATGGTCTGGCCAGCTTCTATCGACGGTTTGTGCCTAATTTCAGCAGCATGGCGGCACCTTTAACCGCCGTGATCAAGAAGAACGTGGAGTTCAAGTGGGGAAAGGCACAAAACGAAGCCTTTCAGAATTTGAAGGACAAGCTGACACACGCCCCGGTACTATCTCTTCCTAATTTTTCTAAATCTTTTGAGATTGAATGTGATGCTTCTGGAATTGGTATCGGTGCAGTGTTGATGCAAGAACGACGTCCGATAGCCTACTTCAGCGAGAAGCTCAATGGAGCTACTTTGAACTATCCGACGTATGACAAGGAGTTGTATGCCCTGGTGAGAGCTCTTCAGACGTGGCAGCACTATCTATGGCCTCGGGAGTTCATCATTCACACCGACCATGAGTCGTTGAAGCACCTCAAGGGGCAGAACAAGCTGAACAAGCGCCATGCTAGGTGGATGGAGTTCATTGAGACGTTTCCATACGTCATCAAATACAAGCAAGGTAAGGAGAATGTGGTGGCTGATGCCCTTTCTCGGAGGTATGCTCTAATTTCGACCTTAGATGCTAAATTACTTGGCTTTGTGCATATTAAGGGTTTATATGAGCATGATGATGATTTTGGTGAGATTTTTAAAGCATGTGAACATACTGCTAGTGGGGATTACTTTAGGCATGATGATTTTCTTTTTAGGAAAAATAAACTGTGTGTGCCTAAATGTTCTTTACGTGATTTATTGTTGCTTGAATCTCATGGTGGGGGATTAATGGGACATTTTGGAATTGCTAAGACTTTATCTGTGTTGCATGAGCATTTCTTTTGGCCTCATATGAAACGTGATGTTGAGAGAATATGTGGTCGTTGTCTTACATGTAAACAGGCTAAGTCTAGAGTTAGTGCCCATGGTTTGTATACGCCTTTGCCTATTCCTGCATCACCTTGGATTGATATTTCTATGGATTTTGTGATGGGTTTACCTAGGACTAAGCGAGGTAGTGATTCTATTTTTGTGGTAGTTGATCGTTTCTCTAAGATGGCACATTTCATTCCATGTCATAAAACTGATGATGCATCTCATGTGGCTGGATTATTCTTTAGGGAGATTGTTAGATTGCATGGCATGCCTAGGACTATTGTGTCTGACAGGGATTCTAAGTTTCTTAGTTATTTTTGGAAGACATTGTGGTGTAAGCTAGGTACGAAGTTGTTATTTTCTACTACTTGTCATCCCCAGACTGATGGTCAAACTGAGGTAGTAAATAGGACTTTGTCTACTTTACTACGTGCTATTATTAAAAAGAACATTAAGTCTTGGGAAGAGTGTTTGCCTCATGTAGAGTTTGCATATAATCGTTGTGTTCATTCTGCTACTAAATTTTCGCCTTTTGAGATTGTGTATGGTTTTAATCCCTTGACTCCTTTGGATTTATCTCCATTACCTGTGCATGAGCATACTGACCTTGATGGCCAGAAAAGGGCTGATTTTGTGAAACAGATACACGAGACGGCAAGGATGAACATAGAGAGGCGAACCAAGCAATATGCGGAGCAAGCGAACAAGGGACGTCGCAAAGTAGTCTTTGAGCCTGGTGATTGGGTGTGGTTGCATATGCGCAAGGAGAGGTTTCCATTGCAGCGCCGATCGAAGTTACTTCCTCGTGGCGATGGACCATTCCAAGTGTTGGAGCGTATCAACGACAACGCCTATAAATTGGACCTCCCAGGTGAGTACAATGTTAGTGCTACTTCCAATGTTACTGACTTGAGTTTGTTCGATGCAGGTGACGACTTGGATTTGAGGACAAATCCTTTTCAAGAGGAGGGGAATGATGCAGCCCCAGAGTCGTCGATGGTACAAGACCCGGTGCATGTTCCAGTTGGACCAGTGACGCGCTCGAGAGCCAAGAAGTTCAAGGCAAGCTTGATGGTGATGATCTTAGAAGTTTGGGCGCAAGAGCTGTTGAAGAAACCCATTGGAGAGGAGGAAAAGCCGAACCTTGTTAACGTGATTATGTACGAGGAGGCCGATCCATCAGAGGACATGGAGTTTCAAGCTGGAACATTGAAGACGAAGCTGGAACGGAGGTCAGACGTGAGCCGAGGACGCGCCGCGGAGTTCGGCCCCAAAATTGGCAAGGTGTCGGCCGACACCATATACCCGTCGGCCGACAGCTTTGGAAAAGACCCGGACTTGCAGAGATTCGGGACCGCGTGCGAAGGAAAATCCGTCTGACGAAGGCTTGATGTCGGGCGACAGGATATCCCTGTCGGGCGACAGGGTGGCGTCGGGCGACAGCTCTTGCATGTCGGCCGACAGGTGTCGAGAATTTTTATGGAAATCGCGATTTCGCGATTTCGAGACTTGGCAGCATATTTTCCTTTTGTTTTTGTGACTTTTAGGTCAGCCTATATAAAGGCTTGAACCCTATTGTTTTAGATACAACTTTGAACAATTATAATATTTTTATGTGAGTTATTTCTCTCTCGAATTCGTTCTCTTTTTCGATTATCCAAAGAGATCAACCGGCGAATCTACGAAGCATCCATACTTCGTCGTGTGTCTTCATCGTTCTTCGAATTGCTGAGTCAATCGCGTGTTGGGGTTTAGGTTTTCATCTAAATCATTCCACGAATTAACCCAGAGGTTTGAGATCTCCACCCAAGGTATCCAATTTCCGTGTTCTTCGTATCTATTCCTTCTTCTATCAATCGAGGTACGTATCAATTACTACTACTATAAACATTGAATCATATTGGTTGCATGTAGTTTTATCATGAACTCTTACGATTTTTAACTCATTACTCTAAGCGGACGAAATCGTCCGCCTTTTCTAAATCAATATTTGTGGTTCCCAATACCAATTTTGACACCATTACTACTATAGACATTGAATCATATTGGTTGCATGGAGTTTTATCAAGAACTTTTACGATTTTTAACTCATTACTCTATGCGGACGAAATCGTCCGCCTTTTCGAAATCAATATTTGTGGTTCCGAATAGCCATTTTGACACCATTACTACTATAAACATTGAATCATATTGGTTGCATGTAGTTTTATCCAGAACTTTTATGATTTTTAACTCATTACTCTAAGCGGACGAAATCGTCCGCCTTTTCGAAATCAATATTTGTGGTTCCGAATAGCCATTTTGACACCATTACTACTATAAACATTGAATCATATTAGTTGCATGGAATTTTATCAAGAACTTTTACGATTTTTAACTCATTACTATAAGCGGACGAAATCGTCCGCCTTTTCGAAATCAATATTTGTGGTTCCGAATAGCCATTTTGACACCATTACTACTATAAAAATTAAATCATATTGGGCGCATGAAGTTTTATCAAGAACTTTTACGATTTTTAACTCATTACTCTAAGCGGACGAAATCGTCCGCCTTTTCGAAATCAATATTTTTGGTTCCGAATAGCCATTTTGACACCATTACTACTATAAACATTGAATCATATTGGTTGCATGGAGTTTTATCAAGAACTCTTACGATTTTTAACTTATTACTCTAAGCGGACGAAATCGTCCGCCTTTTCGAAATCAATATTTGTGGTTCCGAATAGCCATTTTGACACCATTACTACTATAATCATTGAATCATATTGGTTGCATGGAGTTTTATCCAGAACTTTTACGATTGTTAACTCATTACTCTAAGCGGACGAAATCGTCCGCCTTTTCGAAATCAATATTTGACGTTCCGAATAGCCATTTTGACACCATTACTACTATAAACATTAAATCATATTGGTTGCATGTAGTTTTATCTAGAACTTTTACGATTTTTAACACATTACTCTAAGCGGACGAAATCGTCCGCCTTTTCGAAATCAATATTTGTGGTTCCCAATAGCAATTTTGACACCATTACTACTATAGACATTGAATCATATTGGTTGCATGGAGTTTTATCAAGAACTTTTACGATTTTTAACTCATTACTCTATGCGGACGAAATCGTCCGCCTTTTCGAAATCAATATTTGTGGTTCCGAATAGCCATTTTGACACCATTACTACTATAAACATTGAATCATATTGGTTGCATGTAGTTTTATCCAGAAGTTTTATGATTTTTAACTCATTACTCTAAACGGACGAAATAGTCCGCCTTTTCGAAATCAATATTTGTGGTTCCGAATAGCCATTTTGACACCATTACCACTATAAAAATTAAATCATATTGGGCGCATGAAGTTTTATCAAGAACTTTTACGATTTTTAACTCATTACTCTAAGCGGACGAAATCGTCCGCCTTTTCGAAATCAATATTTTTGGTTCCGAATAGCCATTTTGACACCATTACTACTATAAACATTGAATCATATTGGTTGCATGGAGTTTTATCAAGAACTCTTACGATTTTTAACTTATTACTCTAAGCGGACGAATTCGTCCGCCTTTTCGAAATCAATATTTGTGGTTCCGAATAGCCATTTTGACACCATTACTACTATAATCATTGAATCATATTGGTTGCATGGAGTTTTATCCAGAACTTTTACGATTGTTAACTCATTACTCTAAGCGGACGAAATCGTCCGCCTTTTCGAAATCAATATTTGACGTTCCGAATAGCCATTTTGACACCATTACTACTATAAACATTAAATCATATTGGTTGCATGTAGTTTTATCTAGAACTTTTACGATTTTTAACTCATTACTCTAAGCGGACGAAATCGTCCGCCTTTTCGAAATCAATATTTGTGGTTCCCAATAGCAATTTTGACACCATTACTACTATAGACATTGAATCATATTGGTTGCATGGAGTTTTATCAAGAACTTTTACGATTTTTAACTCATTACTCTATGCGGACGAAATCGTCCGCCTTTTCGAAATCAATATTTGTGGTTCCGAATAGCCATTTTGACACCATTACTACTATAAACATTGAATCATATTGGTTGCATGTAGTTTTATCCAGAAGTTTTATGATTTTTAACTCATTACTCTAAACGGACGAAATAGTCCGCCTTTTCGAAATCAATATTTGTGGTTCCGAATAGCCATTTTGACACCATTACCACTATAAAAATTAAATCATATTGGGCGCATGAAGTTTTATCAAGAACTTTTACGATTTTTAACTCATTACTCTAAGCGGACGAAATCGTCCGCCTTTTCGAAATCAATATTTGTGGTTCCGAATTACCATTTTGACACCATTACTACTATAAACATTAAATCATATTGGTTGCATGTAGTTTTATCTAGAACTTTTACGATTTTTAACTCATTACTCTAAGCGGACGAAATCGTCCGCCTTTTCGAAATCAATATTTGTGGTTCCCAATACCAATTTTGACACCATTACTACTATAGACATTGAATCATATTGGTTGCATGGAGTTTTATCAAGAACTTTTACGATTTTTAACTCATTACTCTATGCGGACGAAATCGTCCGCCTTTTCGAAATCAATATTTGTGGTTCCGAATAGCCATTTTGACACCATTACTACTATAAACATTGAATCATATTGGTTGCATGTAGTTTTATCCAGTACTTTTATGATTTTTAACTCATTACTCTAAGCGGACGAAATCGTCCGCCTTTTCGAAATCAATATTTGTGGTTCCGAATAGCCATTTTGACACCATTACTACTATAAACATTGAATCATATTAGTTGCATGGAATTTTATCAAGAACTTTTACGATTTTTAACTCATTACTATAAGCGGACGAAATCGTCCGCCTTTTCGAAATCAATATTTGTGGTTCCGAATAGCCATTTTGACACCATTACTACTATAAAAATTAAATCATATTGGGCGCATGAAGTTTTATCAAGAACTTTTACGATTTTTAACTCATTACTCTAAGCGGACGAAATCGTCCGCCTTTTCGAAATCAATATTTTTGGTTCCGAATAGCCATTTTGACACCATTACTACTATAAACATTGAATCATATTGGTTGCATGGAGTTTTATCAAGAACTCTTACGATTTTTAACTTATTACTCTAAGCGGACGAAATCGTCCGCCTTTTCGAAATCAATATTTGTGGTTCCGAATAGCCATTTTGACACCATTACTACTATAATCATTGAATCATATTGGTTGCATGGAGTTTTATCCAGAACTTTTACGATTGTTAACTCATTACTCTAAGCGGACGAAATCGTCCGCCTTTTCGAAATCAATATTTGACGTTCCGAATAGCCATTTTGACACGATTACTACTATAAACATTAAATCATATTGGTTGCATGTAGTTTTATCTAGAACTTTTACGATTTTTAACTCATTACTCTAAGCGGACGAAATCGTCCGCCTTTTCGAAATCAATATTTGTGGTTCCCAATAGCAATTTTGACACCATTACTACTATAGACATTGAATCATATTGGTTGCATGGAGTTTTATCAAGAACTTTTACGATTTTTAACTCATTACTCTATGCGGACGAAATCGTCCGCCTTTTCGAAATCAATATTTGTGGTTCCGAATAGCCATTTTGACACCATTACTACTATAAACATTGAATCATATTGGTTGCATGTAGTTTTATCCAGAAGTTTTATGATTTTTAACTCATTACTCTAAACGGACGAAATAGTCCGCCTTTTCGAAATCAATATTTGTGGTTCCGAATAGCCATTTTGACACCATTACCACTATAAAAATTAAATCATATTAGGCGCATGAAGTTTTATCAAGAACTTTTACGATTTTTAACTCATTACTCTAAGCGGACGAAATCGTCCGCCTTTTCGAAATCAATATTTGTGGTTCCGAATAGCCATTTTGACACCATTACTACTATAAACATTAAATCATATTGGTTGCATGTAGTTTTATCTAGAACTTTTACGATTTTTAACTCATTACTCTAAGCGGACGAAATCGTCCGCCTTTTCGAAATCAATATTTGTGGTTCCCAATACCAATTTTGACACCATTACTACTATAGACATTGAATCATATTGGTTGCATGGAGTTTTATCAAGAACTTTTACGATTTTTAACTCATTACTCTATGCGGACGAAATCGTCCGCCTTTTCGAAATCAATATTTGACGTTCCGAATAGCCATTTTGACACCATTACTACTATAAACATTAAATCATATTGGTTGCATGTAGTTTTATCTAGAACTTTTACGATTTTTAACACATTACTCTAAGCGGACGAAATCGTCCGCCTTTTCGAAATCAATATTTGTGGTTCCCAATAGCAATTTTGACACCATTACTACTATAGACATTGAATCATATTGGTTGCATGGAGTTTTATCAAGAACTTTTACGATTTTTAACTCATTACTCTATGCGGACGAAATCGTCCGCCTTTTCGAAATCAATATTTGTGGTTCCGAATAGCCATTTTGACACCATTACTACTATAAACATTGAATCATATTGGTTGCATGTAGTTTTATCCAGAAGTTTTATGATTTTTAACTCATTACTCTAAACGGACGAAATAGTCCGCCTTTTCGAAATCAATATTTGTGGTTCCGAATAGCCATTTTGACACCATTACCACTATAAAAATTAAATCATATTGGGCGCATGAAGTTTTATCAAGAACTTTTACGATTTTTAACTCATTACTCTAAGCGGACGAAATCGTCCGCCTTTTCGAAATCAATATTTTTGGTTCCGAATAGCCATTTTGACACCATTACTACTATAAACATTGAATCATATTGGTTGCATGGAGTTTTATCAAGAACTCTTACGATTTTTAACTTATTACTCTAAGCGGACGAATTCGTCCGCCTTTTCGAAATCAATATTTGTGGTTCCGAATAGCCATTTTGACACCATTACTACTATAATCATTGAATCATATTGGTTGCATGGAGTTTTATCCAGAACTTTTACGATTGTTAACTCATTACTCTAAGCGGACGAAATCGTCCGCCTTTTCGAAATCAATATTTGACGTTCCGAATAGCCATTTTGACACCATTACTACTATAAACATTAAATCATATTGGTTGCATGTAGTTTTATCTAGAACTTTTACGATTTTTAACTCATTACTCTAAGCGGACGAAATCGTCCGCCTTTTCGAAATCAATATTTGTGGTTCCCAATAGCAATTTTGACACCATTACTACTATAGACATTGAATCATATTGGTTGCATGGAGTTTTATCAAGAACTTTTACGATTTTTAACTCATTACTCTATGCGGACGAAATCGTCCGCCTTTTCGAAATCAATATTTGTGGTTCCGAATAGCCATTTTGACACCATTACTACTATAAACATTGAATCATATTGGTTGCATGTAGTTTTATCCAGAAGTTTTATGATTTTTAACTCATTACTCTAAACGGACGAAATAGTCCGCCTTTTCGAAATCAATATTTGTGGTTCCGAATAGCCATTTTGACACCATTACCACTATAAAAATTAAATCATATTGGGCGCATGAAGTTTTATCAAGAACTTTTACGATTTTTAACTCATTACTCTAAGCGGACGAAATCGTCCGCCTTTTCGAAATCAATATTTGTGGTTCCGAATTACCATTTTGACACCATTACTACTATAAACATTAAATCATATTGGTTGCATGTAGTTTTATCTAGAACTTTTACGATTTTTAACTCATTACTCTAAGCGGACGAAATCGTCCGCCTTTTCGAAATCAATATTTGTGGTTCCCAATACCAATTTTGACACCATTACTACTATAGACATTGAATCATATTGGTTGCATGGAGTTTTATCAAGAACTTTTACGATTTTTAACTCATTACTCTATGCGGACGAAATCGTCCGCCTTTTCGAAATCAATATTTGTGGTTCCGAATAGCCATTTTGACACCATTACTACTATAAACATTGAATCATATTGGTTGCATGTAGTTTTATCCAGTACTTTTATGATTTTTAACTCATTACTCTAAGCGGACGAAATCGTCCGCCTTTTCGAAATCAATATTTGTGGTTCCGAATAGCCATTTTGACACCATTACTACTATAAACATTGAATCATATTAGTTGCATGGAATTTTATCAAGAACTTTTACGATTTTTAACTCATTACTATAAGCGGACGAAATCGTCCGCCTTTTCGAAATCAATATTTGTGGTTCCGAATAGCCATTTTGACACCATTACTACTATAAAAATTAAATCATATTGGGCGCATGAAGTTTTATCAAGAACTTTTACGATTTTTAACTCATTACTCTAAGCGGACGAAATCGTCCGCCTTTTCGAAATCAATATTTTTGGTTCCGAATAGCCATTTTGACACCATTACTACTATAAACATTGAATCATATTGGTTGCATGGAGTTTTATCAAGAACTCTTACGATTTTTAACTTATTACTCTAATCGGACGAAATCGTCCGCCTTTTCGAAATCAATATTTGTGGTTCCGAATAGCCATTTTGACACCATTACTACTATAATCATTGAATCATATTGGTTGCATGGAGTTTTATCCAGAACTTTTACGATTGTTAACTCATTACTCTAAGCGGACGAAATCGTCCGCCTTTTCGAAATCAATATTTGACGTTCCGAATAGCCATTTTGACACGATTACTACTATAAACATTAAATCATATTGGTTGCATGTAGTTTTATCTAGAACTTTTACGATTTTTAACTCATTACTCTAAGCGGACGAAATCGTCCGCCTTTTCGAAATCAATATTTGTGGTTCCCAATAGCAATTTTGACACCATTACTACTATAGACATTGAATCATATTGGTTGCATGGAGTTTTATCAAGAACTTTTACGATTTTTAACTCATTACTCTATGCGGACGAAATCGTCCGCCTTTTCGAAATCAATATTTGTGGTTCCGAATAGCCATTTTGACACCATTACTACTATAAACATTGAATCATATTGGTTGCATGTAGTTTTATCCAGAAGTTTTATGATTTTTAACTCATTACTCTAAACGGACGAAATAGTCCGCCTTTTCGAAATCAATATTTGTGGTTCCGAATAGCCATTTTGACACCATTACCACTATAAAAATTAAATCATATTAGGCGCATGAAGTTTTATCAAGAACTTTTACGATTTTTAACTCATTACTCTAAGCGGACGAAATCGTCCGCCTTTTCGAAATCAATATTTGTGGTTCCGAATAGCCATTTTGACACCATTACTACTATAAACATTAAATCATATTGGTTGCATGTAGTTTTATCTAGAACTTTTACGATTTTTAACTCATTACTCTAAGCGGACGAAATCGTCCGCCTTTTCGAAATCAATATTTGTGGTTCCCAATACCAATTTTGACACCATTACTACTATAGACATTGAATCATATTGGTTGCATGGAGTTTTATCAAGAACTTTTACGATTTTTAACTCATTACTCTATGCGGACGAAATCGTCCGCCTTTTCGAAATCAATATTTGTGGTTCCGAATAGCCATTTTGACACCATTACTACTATAAACATTGAATCATATTGGTTGCATGTAGTTTTATCCAGAACTTTTATGATTTTTAACTCATTACTCTAAGTGGACGAAATCGTCCGCCTTTTCGAAATCAATATTTGTGGTTCCGAATAGCCATTTTGACACCATTACTACTATAAACATTGAATCATATTAGTTGCATGGAATTTTATCAAGAACTTTTACGATTTTTAACTCATTACTATAAGCGGACGAAATCGTCCGCCTTTTCGAAATCAATATTTGTGGTTCCGAATAGCCATTTTGACACCATTACTACTATAAAAATTAAATCATATTGGGCGCATGAAGTTTTATCAAGAACTTTTACGATTTTTAACTCATTACTCTAAGCGGACGAAATCGTCCGCCTTTTCGAAATCAATATTTTTGGTTCCGAATAGCCATTTTGACACCATTACTACTATAAACATTGAATCATATTGGTTGCATGGAGTTTTATCAGGAACTCTTACGATTTTTAACTTATTACTCTAAGCGGACGAAATCGTCCGCCTTTTCGAAATCAATATTTGTGGTTCCGAATAGCCATTTTGACACCATTACTACTATAATCATTGAATCATATTGGTTGCATGGAGTTTTATCCAGAACTTTTACGATTGTTAACTCATTACTCTAAGCGGACGAAATCGTCCGCCTTTTCGAAATCAATATTTGACGTTCCGAATAGCCATTTTGACACCATTACTACTATAAACATTAAATCATATTGGTTGCATGTAGTTTTATCTAGAACTTTTACGATTTTTAACTCATTACTCTAAGCGGACGAAATCGTCCGCCTTTTCGAAATCAATATTTGTGGTTCCCAATAGCAATTTTGACACCATTACTACTATACACATTGAATCATATTGGTTGCATGGAGTTTTATCAAGAACTTTTACGATTTTTAACTCATTACTCTATGCGGACGAAATCGTCCGCCTTTTCGAAATCAATATTTGTGGTTCCGAATAGCCATTTTGACACCATTACTACTATAAACATTGAATCATATTGGTTGCATGTAGTTTTATCCAGAAGTTTTATGATTTTTAACTCATTACTCTAAACGGACGAAATAGTCCGCCTTTTCGAAATCAATATTTGTGGTTCCGAATAGCCATTTTGACACCATTACCACTATAAAAATTAAATCATATTGGGCGCATGAAGTTTTATCAAGAACTTTTACGATTTTTAACTCATTACTCTAAGCGGACGAAATCGTCCGCCTTTTCGAAATCAATATTTGTGGTTCCGAATAGCCATTTTGACACCATTACTACTATAAACATTAAATCATATTGGTTGCATGTAGTTTTATCTAGAACTTTTACGATTTTTAACTCATTACTCTAAGCGGACGAAATCGTCCGCCTTTTCGAAATCAATATTTGTGGTTCCCAATACCAATTTTGACACCATTACTACTATAGACATTGAATCATATTGGTTGCATGGAGTTTTATCAAGAACTTTTACGATTTTTAACTCATTACTCTATGCGGACGAAATCGTCCGCCTTTTCGAAATCAATATTTGTGGTTCCGAATAGCCATTTTGACACCATTACTACTATAAACATTGAATCATATTGGTTGCATGTAGTTTTATCCAGAACTTTTATGATTTTTAACTCATTACTCTAAGCGGACGAAATCGTCCGCCTTTTCGAAATCAATATTTGTGGTTCCGAATAGCCATTTTGACACCATTACTACTATAAACATTGAATCATATTAGTTGCATGGAATTTTATCAAGAACTTTTACGATTTTTAACTCATTACTATAAGCGGACGAAATCGTCCGTCTTTTCGAAATCAATATTTGTGGTTCCGAATAGCCATTTTGACACCATTACTACTATAAAAATTAAATCATATTGGGCGCATGAAGTTTTATCAAGAACTTTTACGATTTTTAACTCATTACTCTAAGCGGACGAAATCGTCCGCCTTTTCGAAATCAATATTTTTGGTTCCGAATAGCCATTTTGACACCATTACTACTATAAACATTGAATCATATTGGTTGCATGGAGTTTTATCAAGAACTCTTACGATTTTTAACTTATTACTCTAAGCGGACGAAATCGTCCGCCTTTTCGAAATCAATATTTGTGGTTCCGAATAGCCATTTTGACACCATTACTACTATAATCATTGAATCATATTGGTTGCATGGAGTTTTATCCAGAACTTTTACGATTGTTAACTCATTACTCTAAGCGGACGAAATCGTCCGCCTTTTCGAAATCAATATTTGACGTTCCGAATAGCCATTTTGACACCATTACTACTATAAACATTAAATCATATTGGTTGCATGTAGTTTTATCTAGAACTTTTACGATTTTTAACTCATTACTCTAAGCGACGAAATCGTTCGCCTTTTCGAAATCAATATTTGTGGTTCCCAATAGCAATTTTGACACCATTACTACTATAGACATTGAATCATATTGGTTGCATGGAGTTTTATCAAGAACTTTTACGATTTTTAACTCATTACTCTATGCGGACGAAATCGTCCGCCTTTTCGAAATCAATATTTGTGGTTCCGAATAGCCATTTTGACACCATTACTACTATAAACATTGAATCATATTGGTTGCATGTAGTTTTATCCAGAAGTTTTATGATTTTTAACTCATTACTCTAAACGGACGAAATAGTCCGCCTTTTCGAAATCAATATTTGTGGTTCCGAATAGCCATTTTGACACCATTACCACTATAAAAATTAAATCATATTGGGCGCATGAAGTTTTATCAAGAACTTTTACGATTTTTAACTCATTACTCTAAGCGGACGAAATCGTCCGCCTTTTCGAAATCAATATTTTTGGTTCCGAATAGCCATTTTGACACCATTACTACTATAAACATTGAATCATATTGGTTGCATTGAGTTTTATCAAGAACTCTTACGATTTTTAACTTATTACTCTAAGCGGACGAAATCGTCCGCCTTTTCGAAATCAATATTTGTGGTTCCGAATAGCCATTTTAACACCATTACTACTATAATCATTGAATCATATTGGTTGCATGTAGTTTTATCCAGAACTTTTACGATTTTAAACTCATTACTCTAAACGGACGAAATCGTCCGCCTTTTTGAAATCAATATTTGTGGTTCCCAATAGCAATTTTGACACCATTACTACTATAAACATTAAATCATATTGGTTGCATGGAGTTTTATCAAGAACTTTTATGATTTTTAACTCATTACTCTAAGCGGACGAAATCGTCCGCCTTTTCGAAATCAATATTTTTGGTTCCCAATAGCAATTTTGACACCATTACTACTATAAACATTGAATCATATTGGTTGAATGGAGTTTTATCTAGAACTTTTACGATTTTTAACTCATTACTCTATGCGGACGAAATCGTCCGCCTTTTCGAAATCAATATTTTTGGTTCCGAATAGCCATTTTGACACCATTACTACTATAAACATTAAATCATATTGGTTGCATGTAGTTTTATCTAGAACTTTTACGATTTTTAACTCATTACTCTAAGCGGACGAAATCGTCCGCCTTTTCGAAATCAATATTTGTGGTTCCCAATAGCAATTTTGACTCCATTACTACTATAGACATTGAATCATATTGGTTGCATGGAGTTTTATCAAGAACTTTTACGATTTTTAACTCATTACTCTATGCGGACGAAATCGTCCGCCTTTTCGAAATCAATATTTGTGGTTCCGAATAGCCATTTTGACACCATTACTACTATAAACATTGAATCATATTGGTTGCATGTAGTTTTATCCAGAACTTTTACGATTGTTAACTCATTACTCTAAGCGGACGAAATCGTCCGCCTTTTCGAAATCAATATTTTTGGTTCCGAATAGCCATTTTGACACCATTACTACTATAAACATTGAATCATATTGGTTGCATGGAGTTTTATCAAGAACTCTTACGATTTTTAACTTATTACTCTAAGCGGACGAAATCGTCCGCCTTTTCGAAATCAATATTTGTGGTTCCGAATAGCCATTTTGACACCATTACTACTATAATCATAGAATCATATTGGTTGCATGGAGTTTTATCCAGAACTTTTACGATTGTTAACTCATTACTCTAAGCGGACGAAATCGTCCGCCTTTTCGAAATCAATATTTGACGTTCCGAATAGCCATTTTGACACCATTACTACTATAAACATTAAATCATATTGGTTGCATGTAGTTTTATCTAGAACTTTTACGATTTTTAACTCATTACTCTAAGCGGACGAAATCGTCCGCCTTTTCGAAATCAATATTTGTGGTTCCCAATAGCAATTTTGACACCATTACTACTATAGACATTGAATCATATTGGTTGCATGGAGTTTTATCAAGAACTTTTACGATTTTTAACTCATTACTCTATGCGGACGAAATCGTCCGCCTTTTCGAAATCAATATTTGTGGTTCCGAATAGCCATTTTGACACCATTACTACTATAAACATTGAATCATATTGGTTGCATGTAGTTTTATCCAGAAGTTTTATGATTTTTAACTCATTACTCTAAACGGACGAAATAGTCCGCCTTTTCGAAATCAATATTTGTGGTTCCGAATAGCCATTTTGACACCATTACCACTATAAAAATTAAATCATATTGGGCGCATGAAGTTTTATCAAGAACTTTTACGATTTTTAACTCATTACTCTAAGCGAACGAAATCGTCCGCCTTTTCGAAATCAATATTTGTGGTTCCGAATAGCCATTTTGACACCATTACTACTATAAACATTAAATCATATTGGTTGCATGTAGTTTTATCTAGAACTTTTACGATTTTTAACTCATTACTCTAAACGGACGAAATCGTCCGCCTTTTCGAAATCAATATTTGTGGTTCCCAATACCAATTTTGACACCATTACTACTATAGACATTGAATCATATTGGTTGCATGGAGTTTTATCAAGAACTTTTACGATTTTTAACTCATTACTCTATGCGGACGAAATCGTCCGCCTTTTCGAAATCAATATTTGTGGTTCCGAATAGCCATTTTGACACCATTACTACTATAAACATTGAATCATATTGGTTGCATGTAGTTTTATCCAGAAGTTTTATGATTTTTAACTCATTACTCTAAACGGACGAAATAGTCCGCCTTTTCGAAATCAATATTTGTGGTTCCGAATAGCCATTTTGACACCATTACCACTATAAAAATTAAATCATATTGGGCGCATGAAGTTTTATCAAGAACTTTTACGATTTTTAACTCATTACTCTAAGCGGACGAAATCGTCCGCCTTTTCGAAATCAATATTTTTGGTTCCGAATAGCCATTTTGACACCATTACTACTATAAACATTGAATCATATTGGTTGCATTGAGTTTTATCAAGAACTCTTACGATTTTTAACTTATTACTCTAAGCGGACGAAATCGTCCGCCTTTTCGAAATCAATATTTGTGGTTCCGAATAGCCATTTTGACACCATTACTACTATAATCATTGAATCATATTGGTTGCATGTAGTTTTATCCAGAACTTTTACGATTTTAAACTCATTACTCTAAACGGACGAAATCGTCCGCCTTTTTGAAATCAATATTTGTGGTTCCCAATAGCAATTTTGACACCATTACTACTATAAACATTAAATCATATTGGTTGCATGGAGTTTTATCAAGAACTTTTATGATTTTTAACTCATTACTCTAAGCGGACGAAATCGTCCGCCTTTTCGAAATCAATATTTTTGGTTCCCAATAGCAATTTTGACACCATTACTACTATAAACATTGAATCATATTGGTTGAATGGAGTTTTATCTAGAACTTTTACGATTTTTAACTCATTACTCTATGCGGACGAAATCGTCCGCCTTTTCGAAATCAATATTTTTGGTTCCGAATAGCCATTTTGACACCATTACTACTATAAACATTAAATCATATTGGTTGCATGTAGTTTTATCTAGAACTTTTACGATTTTTAACTCATTACTTTAAGCGGACGAAATCGTCCGCCTTTTCGAAATCAATATTTGTGGTTCCCAATAGCCATTTTGACACCATTACTACTATAGACATTGAATCTTATTGGTTGCATGGAGTTTTATCAAGAACTTTTACGATTTTTAACTCATTACTCTATGCGGACGAAATCGTCCGCCTTTTCGAAATCAATATTTGTGGTTCCGAATAGCCATTTTGACACCATTACTACTATAAACATTGAATCATATTAGTTGCATGGAATTTTATCAAGAACTTTTACGATTTTTAACTCATTACTATAAGCGGACGAAATCGTCCGCCTTTTCGAAATCAATATTTGTGGTTCCGAATAGCCATTTTGACACCATTACTACTATAAAAATTAAATCATATTGGGCGCATGAAGTTTTATCAAGAACTTTTACGATTTTTAACTCATTACTCTATGCGGACGAAATCGTCCGCCTTTTCGAAATCAATATTTGTGGTTCCGAATAGCCATTTTGACACCATTACTACTATAAACATTGAATCATATTGGTTGCATGTAGTTTTATCCAGAAGTTTTATGATTTTTAACTCATTACTCTAAACGGACGAAATAGTCCGCCTTTTCGAAATCAATATTTGTGGTTCCGAATAGCCATTTTGACACCATTACCACTATAAAAATTAAATCATATTGGGCGCATGAAGTTTTATCAAGAACTTTTACGATTTTTAACTCATTACTCTAAGCGAACGAAATCGTCCGCCTTTTCGAAATCAATATTTGTGGTTCCGAATAGCCATTTTGACACCATTACTACTATAAACATTAAATCATATTGGTTGCATGTAGTTTTATCTAGAACTTTTACGATTTTTAACTCATTACTCTAAACGGACGAAATCGTCCGCCTTTTCGAAATCAATATTTGTGGTTCCCAATACCAATTTTGACACCATTACTACTATAGACATTGAATCATATTGGTTGCATGGAGTTTTATCAAGAACTTTTACGATTTTTAACTCATTACTCTATGCGGACGAAATCGTCCGCCTTTTCGAAATCAATATTTGTGGTTCCGAATAGCCATTTTGACACCATTACTACTATAAACATTGAATCATATTGGTTGCATGTAGTTTTATCCAGAAGTTTTATGATTTTTAACTCATTACTCTAAACGGACGAAATAGTCCGCCTTTTCGAAATCAATATTTGTGGTTCCGAATAGCCATTTTGACACCATTACCACTATAAAAATTAAATCATATTGGGCGCATGAAGTTTTATCAAGAACTTTTACGATTTTTAACTCATTACTCTAAGCGGACGAAATCGTCCGCCTTTTCGAAATCAATATTTTTGGTTCCGAATAGCCATTTTGACACCATTACTACTATAAACATTGAATCATATTGGTTGCATTGAGTTTTATCAAGAACTCTTACGATTTTTAACTTATTACTCTAAGCGGACGAAATCGTCCGCCTTTTCGAAATCAATATTTGTGGTTCCGAATAGCCATTTTGACACCATTACTACTATAATCATTGAATCATATTGGTTGCATGTAGTTTTATCCAGAACTTTTACGATTTTAAACTCATTACTCTAAACGGACGAAATCGTCCGCCTTTTTGAAATCAATATTTGTGGTTCCCAATAGCAATTTTGACACCATTACTACTATAAACATTAAATCATATTGGTTGCATGGAGTTTTATCAAGAACTTTTATGATTTTTAACTCATTACTCTAAGCGGACGAAATCGTCCGCCTTTTCGAAATCAATATTTTTGGTTCCCAATAGCAATTTTGACACCATTACTACTATAAACATTGAATCATATTGGTTGAATGGAGTTTTATCTAGAACTTTTACGATTTTTAACTCATTACTCTATGCGGACGAAATCGTCCGCCTTTTCGAAATCAATATTTTTGGTTCCGAATAGCCATTTTGACACCATTACTACTATAAACATTAAATCATATTGGTTGCATGTAGTTTTATCTAGAACTTTTACGATTTTTAACTCATTACTCTAAGCGGACGAAATCGTCCGCCTTTTCGAAATCAATATTTGTGGTTCCCAATAGCAATTTTGACACCATTACTACTATAGACATTGAATCTTATTGGTTGCATGGAGTTTTATCAAGAACTTTTACGATTTTTAACTCATTACTCTATGCGGACGAAATCGTCCGCCTTTTCGAAATCAATATTTGTGGTTCCGAATAGCCATTTTGACACCATTACTACTATAAACATTGAATCATATTAGTTGCATGGAATTTTATCAAGAACTTTTACGATTTTTAACTCATTACTATAAGCGGACGAAATCGTCCGCCTTTTCGAAATCAATATTTGTGGTTCCGAATAGCCATTTTGACACCATTACTACTATAAAAATTAAATCATATTGGGCGCATGAAGTTTTATCAAGAACTTTTACGATTTTTAACTCATTACTCTAAGCGGACGAAATCGTCCGCCTTTTCGAAATCAATATTTTTGGTTCCGAATAGCCATTTTGACACCATTACTACTATAAACATTGAATCATATTGGTTGCATGGAGTTTTATCAAGAACTCTTACGATTTTTAACTTATTACTCTAAGCGGACGAAATCGTCCGCCTTTTCGAAATCAATATTTGTGGTTCCGAATAGCCATTTTGACACCATTACTACTATAATCATTGAATCATATTGGTTGCATGGAGTTTTATCCAGAACTTTTACGATTGTTAACTCATTACTCTAAGCGGACGAAATCGTCCGCCTTTTCGAAATCAATATTTGACGTTCCGAATAGCCATTTTGACACCATTACTACTATAAACATTAAATCATATTGGTTGCATGTAGTTTTATCTAGAACTTTTACGATTTTTAACTCATTACTCTAAGCGGACGAAATCGTCCGCCTTTTCGAAATCAATATTTGTGGTTCCCAATAGCAATTTTGACACCATTACTACTATAGACATTGAATCATATTGGTTGCATGGAGTTTTATCAAGAACTTTTACGATTTTTAACTCATTACTCTATGCGGACGAAATCGTCCGCCTTTTCGAAATCAATATTTGTGGTTCCGAATAGCCATTTTGACACCATTACTACTATAAACATTGAATCATATTGGTTGCATGTAGTTTTATCCAGAAGTTTTATGATTTTTAACTCATTACTCTAAACGGACGAAATCGTCCGCCTTTTCGAAATCAATATTTGTGGTTCCGAATAGCCATTTTGACACCATTACTACTATAATCATTGAATCATATTGGTTGCATGTAGTTTTATCCAGAACTTTTACGATTTTAAACTCATTACTCTAAACGGACGAAATCGTCCGCCTTTTTGAAATCAATATTTGTGGTTCCCAATAGCAATTTTGACACCATT